>ONZH01016679.1:0-29308 GCA_900303285.1 Rhinella marina
GGCCGAATTAATTTTTGCACGCCCCACTTTTCAGTTTTATTATTACAAAAAAAGTTTAAATGATACAATAAATTTCATTCCACTTCACAATTGTGACCCACTTGTTGTTGATTCGTCACCAAAAATGTAAAATGTTATATCTTTTTGTTTGAAGCCTGAAATGTGGCAAAAGGTTGAAAAGTTCTAGGGGGGTGAATACTTTCGCAAGGCAATATATATATATATATATATATATATATATATATATATATATATCAGATCTAAAAGGAACTGTTATTTTGTGAGAAAAGCCATTGAAAAAAATTAAAATGTGAAGATTTATTAAAAGAGCTAAAAATATGTTGACCATTCCTTTTAGCTCAGCTACATTTGTATGTATATGCATATGTATGTGTGTATATCTGTATGTGTGTGTGTAGTATACCCTAAATAATATACATTATGTTAAAATTAATGGCAGATAAACTAGCTAGAATTTAAAAAAAAGCATACTTTTAAAAAATATATGCAAATTCTAACTGTAAAGCAAAGAATACTCTTGACATTAAAAATACACAGTGACAATATTTACCCCACAAACCCTGCAAATGCATGGGGCTCCTGAGATCAGTGGGTCCTCTGCTTGACCATGATGTCCAAGATTGTCCAGGGCCCTAAATAAAGAGCTACAATCAAATGTATTTGCATACCCAAGAAATTGATACAGTTGAACACAGCTCCAGGGCACAGAAACTGATGGCTCTCTGCTCCGCTGTCTCCGCTCTCAAAAGCAACTAGGCCTAAAGCCCATGAGAGTTCATATTAATTGCACAGGTTGCCAGATGACCTCATTATGACCACCTGGGTCAGGATACAGACATCTGAAGACGGAGACCAGAAGAGGTCCCTGGGCTACACTGCATAGAATGGGAATCAGGTGAGTTGTTTTTTTACAACAGGGGCATTACTATTACTATAGGGGTATTATTATTACTTGGGGCACTATAGGGACAGTGTTTTGAGGGTAGATGGGGCAGAGTTTAGTGGTATGATGAGAATGGCAATTAAGGTTGTGACAAGGTTACATGATTACATTGTGTCACGGTCCGGTGACCCAAGACAGACCTCCGGGACTTCTTCAAAACAGGACAAAGGCAAAATTTAGACCAGGGACCAACAGAGTACTTTATTACACATGTAATAAAGGAACATGACAGTAACATATGCAGGTTGAGCAATAGTGGTAGCATTACCACAAAATGAAGTGCACGATCGGAACAGAGGCAAAACCCAGAGGGTGGGGAGCCAGTGAGCCCTTTTCTTCATTGAGACCCTGGTGGTAGGGATTAGAGATAAGCGAGTAGTGTTCGATCGAGCTGGTATTCGATCGAATACTACGCTATTCGGCATACTCGATTTCAATCGAGTATAACGGCGATGGCGCACTTAGAATTCGTTTCCCCTCCCACCTTCCCTGGCGCTCTTTTTCCACCAATCACCATGCAGGGGGGGTATGACAGGCCCGCGGAGCACGCTGGCAGCGCAAAAACGGCGTCTACATGGATTGGCTGGAAAAACCATGTGACCTTGAATATTAAAAACTCAGCTCTTCCTGCTCGTACGCATATGCTGCGTGAACTTAGTCAGGGACAGAGGCTGGAGAAGGGAGAGACAGGTTTTAGCTGTTGGACAGGCAGGAGCGTGATTAAAAGCCCTTATCAGGGCTACTATAGTGCAGTGATAGCTTTACTACAATATACACTTTACAGAGAACGGCTGCTGTATTCAGGGATAGCTGCTGGAGTAGGGACAGAGAGAGGCATTAGTGTATTAGGTGCTCTGCTACATACCAAACTATATTTGGCACTACTGTTCTGCGTTCTTTTTGGCTGCAAAACCCTGTTATATACCTAGTGTGTATATGCACCATCTGATCTTCTGTCAGTATACGGCTGTGTACTTTTTTTTTTTTAAATACAGTTTATTTGGCTCTAGTGTTCTGGGTTCTGTGTGCCTGCAATACCCTTTTTGTATACCAGGTGTAAATACCCACCGTCTGAACAGTTAGTACATGGCTGTGTACCTTGAACTATAAAATATATAGGCCTTATAATTGGCAACTGTACTGTGCGTTCTCTTGCAAACTAATTTAAATACCTGGTGTTAATACACACCGTCTGAACAGTTAGTACACGGCTGTGTACCTTGAAATATAAAATATATAGGCCTTTTCATTGGCAACTGTACTGTGCGTTCTCTTGCAAAATAATTTCACATACCTGGTGTTAATACACACCGTCTGAACAGTTAGTACACGGCTGTGTACCTTGAAATATAAAATATATAGGCCTTTTCATTGGCAACTGTACTGTGCGTTCTCTTGCAAAATAATTGTATATACCTGGTGTTAATACACACCGTCTGAACAGTTAGTACACGGCTGTGTACCTTGAAATATAAAATATATAGGCCTTTTCATTGGGCAACTGTACTGTGCGTTCTCTTGCAAAATAATTGTATATACCTGGTGTTAATACACACCGTCTGAACAGTTAGTACACGGCTGTGTACCTTGAAATATAAAATATATAGGCTTTTCATTGGCAACTGTACTGTGCGTTCTCTTGCAAAATAATTTCACATACCTGGTGTTAATACACACCGTCTGAACAGTTAGTACACGGCTGTGTACCTTGAAATATAAAATATATAGGCCTTTTCATTGGCAACTGTACTGTGCGTTCTCTTGGAAAATAATTTCACATACCTGGTGTTAATACACACCGTCTGAACAGTTAGTACACGGCTGTGTACCTTGAAATATAAAATATATAGGCCTTTTCATTGGCAACTGTACTGTGCGTTCTCTTGCTAAATAATTGTATATACCTGGTGTTAATACACACCGTCTGATCTGTTAGTACACGGCTGTGAAGGCAAAATATTGTAACCAAAAAAAAAATAAAATGCGGAGGGGGGCTAGCGGAATAGGACGTGGACGAGGACGGGGGCGCGGAAATGCTGTTGGGGGCCTTGTTGAAGCCAGTGGGGATACAATGCGTGCTGGTGAGGGGCAGCCAGGATCCCGTTCATCCAGAATCCCTGCCTTTATGGGACAGTTAAGCAGGGGGCGGGTTACACCGCTGTTGAGGCCTGAGCAGGTTGAACAAGTGGTGCAATGGATAGCCGATAGCGCTTCCACACAGTTGTCCACCAGCCAGTCATCCACACAGTCTCACTCTGACCCTCCTTCCTCCACACCTGACCAACAGAGTCATCCGACCATTGACCCCTCCCAGGAGCTCTTTTCGGGTCCTTTTTCAGATGTGCCGGAAGAATCCCAGGAGCTAGCAGAGGAATTTGTTTGTAGTGATGCCCAAACACTTGAGTTTTCGCCATCTCCTGCTGATGTGGACCCTGAACCAGCATCTGTTATCATGAGCGATGATGATGAGACGCAGTTGCCATCAAGGGAGGCTGTTGGAATGTCCAGTGGGCAGGAGGAGGAGCAGAGTGAGGAAGAGGAGGTGGTGGATGACGAAATGACCGACCCCACTTGGCCAGGGGTGATGTCCAGCGGGGAAAGCAGTGGAGAGGTGGTGGTCTGCGCAGCACCGAAAAAGGCAGCAAGAGGCAGAGGGATGTCCAGAGGCAGAGGGATGTCCAGAGGCAGAGGGATGTCCACAGGCAGAGGGATGTCCACAGGCAGAGGACAGTCCAGACAGAGAAGTGAGGCCACAGCCAGCAGGGCCGAAGCTGTTCCCGGCAGCGGGCAGTCGCGCGAAGCTCCCCCATCGAGGCCTCGTACTTCTGTGGTGTGGAGATTTTTTAATGTTTGTGCGGATGACAAACTGAGCGCGGTTTGCACACTCTGCCACTCAAAACTGAGTAGGGGCTCTGAGAAGAGCAATCTGACCACCTCAGGCATGCGGCGTCACTTGGAAGTCAAGCACTGGGCTGAGTGGGAGAGAGCAAACGCAATACAACCTGCGCCCGGTCTTGCTGCCACTGCCTCTTCCCCTTTGTTGTGTGCTGCCACTGCGGTCCAGACCTCCAGCCAGGACACCTCCACATCTGCCTCTGCCTCGGCTACTTTGGGGCCTTCTCCTTCAGCCTCCCCTTCCCCCGCATCTTCGCCTGCACCTTCACACTCCTCGTCCCAACAACTGTCCATCTCGCAGGCGTTCGACCGCAGGCGGAAGTACGCCTCGAGTCACCCCCAAGCCCAAGCCTTAAACTGCCACATCTCCAAACTGCTGGCCCTGGAGATGTTGCCGTTTAGGCTTGTGGAGACACAGGCCTTCCGCGACCTGATGGCGGCTGCCGCACCTCGCTATTCCGTCCCCAGCTGCCACTACTTTTCCCGGAGTGACGTCCCCGCCCTGCACCAGCACGTGTCGCGTAACATCAGGCGGGCCCTGAGGTACGCAGTCAGCGCAAAGGTCCACTTGACCACCGACTCGTGGACAAGCGCTTGCGGACAGGGACGATACATCTCTTTGACGGCACACTGGGTGAATGTAGTGGAAGCGGGGACGGGGTCGCAAACAGAGACTGCCTACCTACCACCCCCGCCCAAGATTGCCAGCATGGGTTCTGATAAACCCCCCTCCTCCTCCTCCTCCTCTGCCTTAACATCGCCCTCAGCCGCTAGCTGGAAGCGTTGCAGCACTGGCGCGGGTAGACGTCAGCAGGCGGTGCTTAAGCTCATCAGCTTGGGCGACAGGAAGCACAGCGCCCCAGAGGTGAGGGACGCCATATTGCAGCAGACGGAGATGTGGCTGTCGCCGCTGCAGCTAGGACCAGGCATGGTCGTGTGCGATAACGGCCGTAACCTGGTGGCGGCTCTGGAGCTTGCCGAACTCAATCACGTACCATGCCTGGCCCACGTTTTTAATCTGGTAGTCCAAAAATTTCTAAAGACTTACCCCAACCTGGCAGAGCTACTGGTGAAAGTGCGGCGCTTGTGCGCTCACTTTCGGAAGTCAACTGTAGCTGCTGCTAGCTTAAAAAAACTCCAGCAACGCCTCCATTTGCCTGAACATCGGCTGTTGTGCGACCTGCCGACTCGCTGGAATTCCACCTATTCCATGTTGGCCAGGGTGTGTGAGCAGCAGAGAGCATTGATGGAGTACCAGATTATGAATCCACGCGTGCCTCCAACTCAGCTCCCTCAGTTTGCCAACCACGAGTGGCCATGGATGGCAGACGTATGCGATGTACTGCGTATCTTTGAGGAGTCCACCAAGAAGGTCAGCAGCGAGGACGCTATAGTGAGCGTAACCATCCCGCTCCTATGCGTCCTTAAAGAATCGCTCATCGCAATAAGGGAAAACGCATTGCACGCAGAGGAGACGGGGGTAGGAGGAGACGCAACGGAGCTACACAGTCAGACCACACTTTTGTCTGCTTCACGGTGGCAGTTGCAGGAGGAGGAGGATGAGGGACGACGTAGAGGTGGCTGTGGAAGAGGAGGAGGATGCTGGCGGCGAGGGTAGCAGTCAGGCTGTGTGCGCCCCATTGGTTCAGCGCGGATGGGGCGGAGAGGAGGCGGAAGAGGAAGAGGAGGAAATGGCAAGTGATCCTTCTGGTGGGGGCAGTGACGTCATGCCTATTCAGAGTCTGGCACACATGGCTGACTTCATGCTGGGCTGCTTTTCCCGGGACACACGTGTTGTCCGGATAGTGGAGAACAAACTGTACTGGGTCTTCGCAATCCTGGACCCCCAGTATAAAGATAACGTCTCCTCTTTTATTCCGGTAGAGGAGAGGACGAATCGATTGCTGGAATACCAGAGGGAACTCGTGCAGAACATGATGGAGATTTTCCCACCCACCATCGCTGGCGGCAGAGAGGAGAGGGTCTCCCAGAGTCCCTCAACATCGATCAGGCCCACAGCCACCAGGGGAACACTCTCCAAGGTGTGGGACACGTTCATGGCACCCCCTCGTGCAACTTCCATCACTGCGGGGCCCGCTATCAGCAGGAGGGACAAGTATCGGCGGATGTTGCGGGAGTACCTGGCAGTACCCCTGTCCTCCCCGATCCCTCGGCGTCCTACACTTACTGGGTCTCCAAGTTGGACACGTGGCTGGAACTGTCCCTGTACGCCTTGGAGGTGCTTTCCTGCCCTGCCGCCAGCGTGCTATCAGAAAGGGTGTTCAGCGCAGCCGGGGGCATTATAACCGATAAGCGCAGCCGCCTGTCAACCGACAGTGCCGACAGGCTGACGCTAATCAAAATGAACAGCAAGTGGATTGACCCGGACTTTGCTTCTCCAACAGTGGAAAGCAGCCAAAAGTGAAGTGCCATCTGTATGAAGTGCCATTTCCTCCTCCACCTCCTCCTCCTCCTCCTTAACCGCCGTAGAATTGCTCCGTAAATAAAAAAATTATATATTTATGGCTCAACTCTTGGGCCTCCACAAAATTTTTAAGAGGTCTCACCTCTTGGGCCTCCACATAATTTTATCGAGGTCTCACCTCTTGGGCCTCCACATAATTTTTAAGAGGTCTCACCTCTTGGGCCTCCACATAATTTTTAAGAGGTCTCACCTCTTGGGCCGCCACATAATTTTTAAGAGGTCTCACCTCTTGGGCCTCCACATAATTTTTAAGAGGTCTCACCTCTTGGGCCTCCACATAATTTTTAAGAGGTCTCACCTCTTGGGCCTCCACATAATTTTTAAGAGGTCTCACCTCTTGGGCCTCCACATAATTTTATCGAGGTCTCACCTCTTGGGCCTCCACATAATTTTTAAGAGGTCTCACCTCTTTAGCCTCCACACAATTTTTAAGACGTCTCACCTCTTGGGCCTACAAACAATTTTTATTATGGCTCACCTCTTGGACCTTAATACAATTTTTTCGAGGTCTCACCTCTTGGGCCTCCATATAATTTTTTCGAGGGCTCACCTCAAGCTAACTTTGCGCACTCATTAAGATATTTTCACAACAAGGACCTAAGAGCCCTCGATGGGAGAGCTTTGTGTGGGGGCCTGTTATAGGGAAGAGATGCGGCCCTGCGGGCTCTAGCCTGCCTTCTCCATGAGCCTCTGGCCAGCCCACGGACTCTTCCTGCCTTTTGCGGACCTACGCATCCCTCAACATCCCCACTGCTTTACCTGCTAGACATGACACTGGGCCAGGTCGGGTCACTGACATCTCAAGCGCCAACAATTTGGGCATTTTAAGGCTTCTGCATGTGTTTGAGTTGTTTTTACATTTTAAAAAAGACATGTCTGACCACATCTCACACACACACACAATGACAATTAGGGGTGGGGTCTATTTGCTTTCCCCTTTGCCTATGCCATCTGTGGTTGTCATAGGCAACGTGATTTTAAGGGGTGCAGAATTTTATCTTCTTTTTTGTCTAGTTTGGCTTGGGGTCCATGGCAATGTAGAGGAAAGAAGGTTTCCTTGTTTGGTCTCACTTTACAGAGAGGTTACATTGTCTTTGGAGTGTATTGTTGAGAGGCTGTGATAGTGGCGTAATAGTGCGACTTGGGCACGTTATATGCACCCAGACATGCTTCCCCTGCTGTCCCAGTTGCATTCCAGCAGTGTTGGCATCCTTTTCTGAGGTTTCAGGTTGGACTTGGTGACCTCCAAGTGGTCGAATTGAGATTTCCAAGTGGCGAGCATTTTTTTCCCATAGACTTTAATGGGATTCGATATTCGGTCGAATAGTCGAATTTCGCGGTCTATTCGAATCGAATTTCGAACTTTCGAATATTTCACTACTCGCTCATCTCTAGTAGGGATGAACTGGGCTGAGGGCTCGCAATGCACCTCCAGGCAGAGCTACACACAGACTAGAGATACTCCCTCCAGAGAACCCAGGAGCCCTCACACAAAGGCAGGACAAGCACAGGAACAGAAACAGAGAGCACTGCCAGGCTGGACATAGGACAGGATCAGAAGCAGTAGAACTGCCAGGGAATCAGATGCAGTTAAAGCACTGCAAGACTAGACATGGAAAAGAGTGGATCCAGACAGAGAACAGGTACAGAAGAACAGGCAAGGGAATAACATCAAAGACAACACCACAAACAAGGGCACATGGCAAAACCCCCTGGGTCAGCAGCAAGGAGCTACACCCAGCAAGGCACAGTAGACTGACCTCCTGGGTGAGCAGCAAGGTGCAACACCCAGCAAGGCAGAAGATAGATTGACCACAAGCCCTACAGCTCACAGATAGATATACTGTAGCTGGATAAACGAAGGCACCTGATAAGCCACACCCAGGCCCAAACCAGGGGAAGTTAACCCCACCAGAACCAAACAGGAAGGGGAACCTGCATGAACAGAGAAGTGAACACACAGGTTGCAGTACTGGACATTGCCCCTGCCAACCAGCATACACGGAGTCCACTGCAGCCTGTACGCCAGAGAGCCTGCAGCCATCCTGCACGGCAACAGTGACAGGAGCCAGAGATATATGGACGAGGAAAGCCACAAACACAAGCCACAGTTCACACACACCACCGTAGCCAGCATGCAGCCCCAGCATACACCGGTGTCAGCCTGCAGCCAGTATGAGAGAGGGCATGCAGCCAGCTTACATGGTCACAACTGTCACAGTGAACCGCACCGTGACACATTGTTACATATTTAATACGGTTGAAAAAAGACATCTAATTCAACCAATTTTCGAAAAGGAAGTGAGAAACAGATTTCTAAACTTTTTTTCATAAGCATTAATACATTTACTTTTAAGAATTTATCTAGGCCCTTTTTAAAACTGCTCACTGTTTGCTGTGACCACATCCTGAGGTAGACTATTCCACAGATTCACAGTTCTTACAGTAAACTATCTATGAAGCCTCTGGAGACTGAACTTTTTATTCTCCAGTCAGAGGCAGTGTCCCTTTGTCTTTTTCACCATATTTTTGTATGTCCCATTTATATATTTGTATAGGTTAATCATGTCACCCCTTAGACGTCTCTTATCAATACTAAATAAATTCAATTCTTTTAATATTTCCTGATAACTAAGACCCTCCATGCCCGTTATCAGTTTAGTCGCTCTCCTTTGTACTTCTTCCAGCTCTAGAGCATCCTTTCTATAGATTGGTGCCCAGAACTGAACTGCATATTCCAGATAAGGCCGCACCAACGCTTTGTAATGTGGTAGTATTACATCTCTGTCTCACAAGTCCATGACTAGTTTAATGCATAACAATGTCCTGGTAGCCTTAGAAGCAGCTGATTGACATTGTATGCTGTTATTTAATCTATGTTATACAAATACACTCAATTCCTTCTATACAAGTTCTTTTCCCAGTGTTACCTCCCCTAGGATATATGATACACAAAAATTATTACTACATCTAGCCACATTGAAACTCATTTGCCAAGCTGTGCATTTAGATCCAGAATCTGTGATTTCAAATATACAACATGCTTGCATTCAGTGCAAATGTATTCACCCTCAAATGACTTGTAAAGGCATGTATACATTGCACAGGAGTAGCACTTAGTAGATTTGTCAATGGAGCACATGTTTAAATGGAAATGAACACCAAAGAAGATAAAAGATACAGTAAGTATGAATTTAAATTTAGACCCCGTCTGCTGTAATTGGAGAACTTGCTAGAATCAAGCAAACAATACACAAGGAAACTCTATCAAAGCTTGGCTCCTATGTCCTTGTCCTCGTATTGTGCCTAGTGTCATACTATATTTACGGTATCTGTAACTTTCCGCACTTTTCTGTAATTTTGCAGTACTCAGCAAAACCTTGCTGAACTCGCAAACCTCGCTTGTAGTTTCTGCGGCTTGAAGCTCAAAAGGTTTACCAGACATAACTTTGCTTGCAGCCTTCAAAATGCCAAATCTACCCAAGATAGTATATCTATTACAGATTTGCCACAGACTGTACCTTACAGTATGTATTGGAGTGGGTTAGTCTGCAGTGAACATGCCACAGATTTAGGCCTTATTCACACGTCAGTGTTTTGGTCAGTGATTTCCATCAGTGATTGTGAGCCAAATTCAGGCTTGAAGACTGCACAGAGATAAGGTATGAGGGAAAGATCTGCACTTATTCTGTGTTTAGAGCCGCACCTGGTTTTGGCTCAAAATCACTGATGGAAATCACTGACCAAAACACTGTTGTGTGAATAAGGCCTTAAAAATGTCACCATATGTCATTTTCAACATGGGGGTGAGGATTGATAAAATGTCATCCACGTTGCTGCTACGGCACTAGGCCTGAGATTTTTTACCGCAAACGTGAACAGAAAATTCCACAGTGAATTGCAGTAATTAGTTAATTCAATCAATTAATAATACTTATTCTATACTATTTTTAAGTTGTATTATTCTTAATTAAATTTTTTATTATTTTTATTATTTTTGCTAATGTGATTGCCCTATTATTAAAATCAGTCTAGTTAAAACAAATAAACCCATTGATGACTTACTGGAAAATATTCAGGAACCAGTAGTCATTAAATATAACAGCAGGAACTACATATTGTGAGAACAATTATTCAGGGAAGCATACTGTATCCTTTTCTCGGAAACAATTCTGTGACTACTGTAAATTATTAATCATCTATTATGAGTTTATTGATTGTACATGTTTCCTTGTTGCACTTTAGCAATTGAAATTTTGACCCTGAAATTGATAATAGTATTTGTACTACCGATTTGTTTCTCTCAATATCAGACAACCCTTTCAGGATGAGACCAATTTACAGACCAAATAATTACATGACTTTACTATTCTTATAACCCACATAAACAATCGACTTAATTTACATATGATATTGGTAAAATAGTTTATGCTTTTCAAAATTCATAGTTAACACTATGGACTACTATGGCCATCAAACATAACAGTATTCTCAACAACAGAACGTCCTGTTTATAACACCTAAAACTCTTTAATCCATATTGTTAAAATGTTGGCAGCTGTACAGTATAAATGATGATCTGTTTTAGGCATTATGCACCCTTACTCATTGCCAGATGTTAACCATATTTAACCCCGTCAGGACCTTGTGATTTTCCATTTTTGTGTTTTGGTTTTTTACTTCCTGACTTCCTGGAGCCATAACTTTTCTATTTTTCCATTGACATAGCTGTATGAGAGCTTTGCTGTGTTCTCCTCCCACTGCGGCGCAGACTCTGGTATGTACAGCGCATGCGCGAGATGCGCCGCAGCCGGAGGAGAACACAGCGATGAAGGGGCGTGAATAATTAGCGGGAGGGCGGTGCTGGGCTCGAAAATATGCGGCGTGGCCGGGCTCCAACAGCCCACAGGACATCCCCTTGGGCTCCTTATGTAAGTAATTATAATATGAATAAATACGCTTTTTTTAAGGAAAATACAGCTCTCGTAACAGTAAGAGTAACATATTTGGAATGACAGCACTAAGGCCGATACAGAGATGTCATTATCTCTATACCCCATATCCTGCTGACAGAATCCCGTTAATAGTGGCCTCCAGGTCAGAAAAGCAGGTGGCAAGCATCCGCTTGCCAAAAGCTACAACAAGCTAAATACAGTGTGAATCCTGGAATTACAACAATTTTGCCTCGGCATGAGGAAATTATTTCTTCATTTTTCTTTGGCAGTGAAGGTCTAATAGCATGGCTAACCACTAATCATCACTTTGCTTGATGCTAACAATACACCCATAAAAATGCAAGCAAGCATCTTGCCATGCCTGCCAGCCTGCCTGAGGACCCAGTTCTTTCTGACTGCAATGATTGGTCATGGCCAGTATCCTTACCATCATCAGCAGCAGTCTCGTTCTCCTACACCACCAACTCCTCCTCCTGCTCCTCATCCTCCTCCATGGGACTTTGTCAATATGGGTCACCAACAGTTATAGAGTAGCCACCAAGATGTGGAAGCTTTCACCATTCCCATCTGCATGTGCATGACCTTTTTTTTTTTTTCAAATATAAATATCAAGGGGGTGGCATTGTTGATTCCGCTGTTGTCCCTACTGACAAATCTTATGGCCCTTTCAAAGGGTCTGAATAAACGATACACATTCCAGATATGCTGCCACTGCCGGAGCTCAAAATAGCACATGCTCTCTGCTTTGGTGGTTTGGTGCATGATGCAATCATTCATTGCTTTACGCTATTTGTACAGATGCTCCAGCATATGCAAGGAGTATCAGTAAGTTGGAATGTTGTGGATAAAGCAGTAAGACAGATTGTTCTCTCACTGAAAGTCTTGGAGGGCATTGTGAGCCACATAACAATAGCTGAAATGCTCTGACACTCTCCTGGACATGACCAGCACCTTCTGCAAACCACAGTACTTTTTTAAAGTGTTGCACCACTAAATTTATCACGTGCACAATGTAGGGCGCAAGTGTTATTTCCCCAAAATGCAGCACAGCCACGATGTTCCTGCCATTGTCATTTTCAGCTTGCACTCAAGCAGATTGCTGAGCTTGTATAGCTGTTTCCTAGCCACACATTTCATCATCGATAACAGACAACAGAGCAGAGTAGAAGGAGGAAGAGGAGGGATAATCTGAGTGGGAAAAGCAGTAGCTAATGAAGAAACGGACACTGTACTGCTTGTAGATGCAGCCACAAAGAAGCTAGGTGTCACGACAGGGGACACAAGGGATAGTGAGCCCTGTCCTGAACCCCACCTCTTTTCCTTCCTACTTACAGTAGAAGCCCTAGGCGGCTACACCGTAACTTGGCGGCGGTCCCTATTCTGCGTAAGTGCACAGGGCAGGGAAGGGAAACACAGGGAGAGACAAACACGGACAGAACAAACACAATATAGAATGGTAAACAAGCCGGGTCACAACAGGAGATAGCGTCAAATACCAGGGGTAAATAGAAGAGTAGTCAAAAGTCCAAATCCGAGTCCAAAATATCACAAATCCAATAGAACAAAGGTCACGCAAGCACTGATCAAAGGGAGAACTAATCACAGGCAATGAGTAAGGCAGTTGCCATCTTTAAATAGCCCGCCCAGGATCATGTGATGTGGCCAGCATCACATGACCTGAGGCAGAGCAAGCTGTCAAAACAATATGCAAAGTAGCCATGTGGTGTGATCAGCACCACATGGCTAAACCCAAACAGAGAATTAACTGATGAAGTGCTGGCTGACCAGACCACCACTTTAATACCCTACTGCTCGTCTCTAGGGGGGCGGAGAGGTTCGGCGACGCCGTGCGGAGGGAGCGCGACGCTGATCTCCCGTGACACTAGGTCTTGTCTAAGTCTTGTTATAATTGCTGGCCAGTTCTATTTTACCACTCAATATAGTGATTTGGCCTTATGTGCTGCAAAAGTCCACAGCTTATTTTCATCCTGCAGATCTTGCATAAGGAAGTGGTTTTGTCTGCAGGCACTGTAGAGAAACATTGCCATATGTGAGATACTCACACAGAGCTACCAGCAGCCGAGCCTGGCCTAGGTCTGGCACATTTTCGTCCTGTGCTAATGGTATTAGTTGTATCACCAGTTCCAGAGATGATTACAATGGCAACAGATCTGGGCATGTCAGCTTTCTGGATGTTTTGACTGTATTTTGCCTCTGCTATGTACTGCTGCTGTGGCCACCACTCTCCCTCTCTGATGAGACCTTCACTTCAGCACCCTGATCCGGTTCTAGGTTTTGTTCAACACACAGTCATCATTATAATTCTCATCTTCCCTCACCCATTTTTATCAGACTGTGACATATTAATCATGGGCTTGTTGGCCCCCTCACAATATTTTGCTTTGCATTTGTCTCCAGTGTCACTGTCCCAACAACTAACAATTCTCCTACTGCCATCACCATGGCTTCAAGGTTCACTACTACTACCACCAACACTGTTATGTATTTGAGTCATCCAGTCCCCTATCTCAGCCTGAACCACTTCACGGAAGTCCAAATGCTCACTGTTCTCACACAACTCAGCCACATAAAGATTCTATTGCAATTATCTTCTATAGCAAATAGGGTGCTATTACCTTTTTTGTTTTTTAGGCAAAAAGAAAATGCTCTAGTAGGAGGGGGCATAAATGTCAGAGACGATGCAAATGCAAGGCTCCTTCCAGTCCATAATGTCATCTTTGTCAAGGATCAGTGAGTGTGGACCCACTATGTCAACTAACTGGTTTAGCTTTTAGCTAAACCCTGAGGGCATTATTCCAATGCTCCCCTAGTATTCACCCTTTAACCTCTGAACAGGGATTTGGACTTTGCTCCAAACTGCTACTTCTTTGGATAGTCCCAGTATAGTTGGCAGTTATCCCACTGGGGTTAGAGACTCAGGCGCAAGCAGCAGAAGCTCTAGGCCCAGAAAACACACCAAAAGCTACAACAAAATTGCAGGTACATTCTGAATAGTAACTTATATTGATTACACGGTTTTTGAAAGAATGTGACTGTAGGAAACTAGGCTACAGATGAAGGGAAACCACGCAATGATTGCATAGGCAGTCTGGACAGGCTCTTATACTGGAACTGCAGAAAATGGCTACACAGACCTGGAGAGACTAGGAATGCTGACGGGTAGTGATGGATGCAGAAAAAAGGCAAGGAGGAAACAAGTCCTTAACACAGACTGGCAGAAAGACTAGCAGAAAAATATGAACTTTAACTGAAAGCTGAACTGTGTGGTCATGTGTGGTACGCAACAGGAATATAGACTGGATAATGAAAGAAAATCGATGAACAAATTCTCCAAACACCTTAGCTAGTCACTGGGAACCTTCAGCTCAGGCACCCTCTGGCTGGAGAGACTGCCTTATATACGCAGGGACCCTCAGCCATTGGCTAGGGAATGATTTGCAGATGTGCGCACTGGCCCTTTAAGAGGCCACAATTGAGCGTGAGCCCTAAGGAAACAGAGACTGGAGGAATGGAGACAGAAGCTTGCAGAAGATTTGGGCAGCATGGTGAGTAGCAGGGCAGCAGCAGGCATGGACATCTGACCTAAGAATCTTTTTTGTCCTCAAAAATAATCAGTTGCCTACCAGAAGCAAGTCAACTTTGTTGTCTGCTGCTACTAGTACTGTCCAGATGGCTGGTGCCAACAGTGCTGCTACTGCTGTTTGAAATACTGCAACCTAAATTTTCATTTTCGGATGACCAGGCACAGGTCTTCTGTTTTTGACTCTGTTATTTTCCAGACAATGGTAAGTTACAGGTTTGGCAAGCTGGTTTTAAATTAGGACATTTTGCATCAAGTTTTTGAAAAAAAAAAGTGCAGTTGTGACCGATACTAAGCAATTGACACACTAAAATACACTTAATTGCACACTAATGTAGGTTACAGATATTCTAACAGGTTTTTTTGGGGGAAAAAAAAACAAGCCAAATTAAATATCTCCTCGCTATTACCAAACTATGCACTCATCATTGACGCACTAAAATATGTTTAATTGTGCACTTATATCTGGTAGAAAAATTGTGCCAGATTTTTTGGGGAAAAAATGCAGGTCTTATTGGACTTCCCCTGGCTGCAACCAAACTATTGCTAATAACACTATTTGCTCACTTACATATACAGTAGAAAAGTTGCAACTCTTTTTTTAAATAGAGGCCTAATTGGATGTCCCTTTGCTACGACCACATTATACACTGCAGCTGATGCACTAAAATATACTTAATTGCTCAATTACATACAGTAGAAAAATGGCAACAGAAAAGGAAAAAAACAGAATTGCACAGCATCAACAGAAGCAAAATATTGTATATGTTACTGGAGATGCTGGAAAGTATGCAAAATGCACACTTATGAACTGCTGTAGCTATGCTGGTTAAGTGTGACTTGAATTTGGAATAAATCATCTGCTGTTGAGCTGATTTGTCACATGAACAGGCTTGACTTTGGGCTAGTCCTAATGGTGTTATTTTAGTGGCCTTCCTGGTGTTCATTCTTAAACCCCTATACAGGGATCTAAACTCTACTGTAGGTGAACCCCTAGACTGCTACCTGTTGGAGTAGTCTTTGTTAAAGTGATGGATGACCCACAAGGGTCAACAGAAATCGATGCAGAACACTGAGAGATCAAGCAATACATTAGTCAGTAATAGGCTGTGGTTAAGACAGATAGAGTTTGTGTAATAGATAAAACAGACTGAGGTCAGGGTGGGAAAAGTTGGGTTCAAAATGGACATCAGAAAGAGGTCAGATCAGAAAGCAACAAATCAAAATCTAGGAAACAGCAGGTGTCGGTAAACTGGTAGGCACAAGTAATCAGCAGGAACTAGCAAACTGGAATCTATTGCTTAGGCATCTCACCATAGGAAAAGTTATCCTAAGTACCCCTGGTGACCACACTTTGGATGGGGAGGATCAGGGGGCATTCATTGGCCCTTTAAGTGCTGGAGAGAGCATAAATATATTCCTTACTGTCAGAGCAGAGTAGCACTGGCAAGAAATAAGCCACAACCTACATGAAGAGGATAGAAAGCTACTCCCTTAGTTGGGGCAGCCGGCAAGGTGGTAGAGAATACCAGCAGGTCTGAGGCTCTGGAACAAAGGAACAGGGCAGTCAATGCCAGAGAAAGCAGAGCAATGATCCAGACAGCTGCAAAAATGTATGCAGAAAAGCCAGCAAATTAATATTTTCAGCAGGCTCCCAGGATTCTCTTCTGTGCCAAAAGCATCTCCGATCCAATAAAAATAAGATTCAACCTCTGACTTTATGTCCAGAATATTTTTGACTTCATATTGTATGTGCCAACATGAGCAGGAACTGAACATCTGGAGTAATGGTTGAACACAGTTGGCTAGAGGGTGGAAACATGAAAAGAATTAGGGATGTATAGAAAAGGAAGATGTAAATTGTAACTGACCAGATTCAGTTGTCTCAAAACTTCAAAAGAACCAATGTAATGATGTGGCTGTATGAGAATAGAGGAGTTCTGTGATCACTGAACCTTGTCATACGGAAGCAGAAGCCTTATTCTCATGCTAGATCTGGAAATAAATATTGACACTGGAATTGACATAACTCCAGAAGAGAAAGTTATCGGAAGCTTGACCATACAAAACCTAGAAAAGGGGTTTACTAGTTGATTAACTGAGATGGTTATTGTAATAAAACACTGCCCAGGGGAGCAACATGACGAAATCATCATGACATGCAGAAAAAAAAGTGTTGAAGTCATGCAGGTTTTTGCTTTGTAGTCTTGTCCTCAGCACAGGTGATACAACAAGCTGCATACACCCAGTACACTCAGGTAGCAGGTGAACCACCAGATCATAGGCCACCAGTAATGTTGAGAGATCAATCTAGCAGTTTTGTGGAGACCTGGGGGGTCAGAGACCATAGAGTAATATCCCCAAGCCAGAACCTTCTTCCTTTGGCCACTGGAACATACCGTGCACTTTGCCAGTGAGGATATCCTTGATCAGAACTGCAGCAACAGAAATAATGCAGGCAGGACCAATAATATGTTAGAGATCTTCTGCATGGTCAGTGGAGGCAAATAAACAAGAAAGAACATCCTTGATATTCCTCTCACGGAAACTGCATGGAAAGTTGCAATGGTTCCTTGTACAGGACAGTAATTTTGAAGTATTGATATTCTTCTGGGCCAGGGAAAATGGAGAACAAAGTCAAATCAGACAAAGCATATCGACCACCAACTTTGACAAAGATTAAGATGTTGAGTGGTTTGCAAATATGTCAAGTTGGGCATAACTAGAGATGAGCGAATATGCTCGTCCGAGCTTGATGCTCGTTCGAGCATTAAGGTATTCGCATATGCTCGCTACTCGGACAAGCATATCGCGATCCTCGAGGAAATGGCATCTTACTCTTCCTGCATGTTAGGCGCCTTTTCTCAGCCAATCAACATGCAGGAGAGTCTTTGGTAACTCCTAGAATCACGTGGGAGCCCCTACAAGTCGATAGCAGGGATTAGCTGGCCAGATCAGATGACCTGGGAATATAAGAATCTGGTCCCGCGCTGCTCGCGTCAGACACCGCCTGCATGAGATTAGGGATAGAGCTGCTGTCTGTCAGGGAGAGTGTTAGGGCCTGAATTTAGATGTTGGTTAGGCAGGAATCATGCTCAAAGAACCCAACAGCCCTTCTAAGGGCTACAAGCACCTTTTTTTTTTTTGGTCTCCTGCTGGCTGGGACTTGTAGTGCAGCTGCCGCCATCTTGGCTGCACACTGTGCACAGTGACTGGTGGCAGAAGGGACAGCACGTGGTCCACACAGACCCAAAAGAAATTGCCCAAAGTCCTCTCAGTACTCATTTTTGCTGCTGCTGGTGCTGCTGCTGTACCTTGGCTTGCTGGGATCTGTAGTGCAGTCTAGGGAATACGTTTTTTCTATCATTTCTATACACTACAGTCCAGTGATCAATTATGTAGTGTACTGTACAGTAGCGTCAGTCTAGGGAATACGTTTTTTCTCTCAGTTATATATACTACAGTCCAGTGAACAATTATTTAGTGTGCTGTACAGTAGCGTCAGTCTAGGGAATACGTTTTTTCTCTCAGTTATGTATACTACAGTGCAGTGAACAATTATGTAGTGTGCTGTACAGTAGCGTCAGTCTATAAAATACGTATTTTATCTCAGCTATATGTACTACAGGCCAGTGAAAAATAGAGTAGTTTGCGGTACAATAGCCGCCATTTAAAGACTACGTTTTTTTTTTCATTTATATATACTACAGTCCAGTGAACAATTCTGTAGTGTGCTGTACAGCAGCGTCATTCTATAAAATACATATTTTCTCAGTTATATGAACTACAGTCCAGTGAAAAATGGAGTGGTTTGCGGTAAAATAGCCCCCATTTAAAGACTATGTTTTTTTCTCAGTTATATGTACTAGAGTCCAGTGAAAAATGTAGTGGTTTGCGGTAAAATAGCCGCCATTTAAAGACTATGTTTTTTTCTCATTTATATATACTACAGTCCAGTTAACAATTCTGTAGTGTGCTGTACAGCAGCGTCAGTCTATAAAATAAGTTTTTTTCTCAGTTATATGTACTACAGTCCAGTGAAAAATGGAGTGGTTTGCGGTAAAATAGCCGCCATTTAAAGACTACGTATTTTCTCAGTTGTATGTACTACAGTCCAGTGAAAAATGGAGTGGTTTGCGGTAAAATAGCCGCCATTTAAAGACTACGTTTTTTCTCAGTTATATGTATTACAGTCCAGTGAAAAATGTAGTGGTTTGCGGTAACATAGCCACCATTTTAAGAATACGTTTTTTTCTCTCAGTTATATATACTACAGTCCAGTGAAAAATGGAGTGGTTTGCCTTAAATTAGCCGCAGTCTAAAAATTCCTTTTTTTCTCTCAGTTATATATACTACAGTGCAGTGAACAATTCTGTCGTGTGCGGTATAGTAGCCGCACTCTAGTGTTGACACCAACAAGTGACCAAGTTAGTTGAGGTAGCAGGTGAAGCACATAAAATTTTACACTGATACAGCATGGCGGTAAACCCAGAGTGACCAAGTTACACTCAGGTAGCAGGTGAAGCACATACAATTTTACACTGATACAGCATGGCGGTGAACCCAGAGTGACCAAGCTACACTCAGGTAGAAGGTGAAGCACATAAAATTTTACACTGACACAGCATGGCGGTGAATCCAGAGTGACCAAGTTACACTCAGGTAGCAGGTGAAGCACATAAAATTTTACACTGACACAGCATGTCGGTGAACCTAGAGTGACCAAGTTACACTAAGGTAGCAGGTGAAGCACATACAATCTTACACTGACACAGCATGGCGGTGAACCCAGAGTGACCAAGTTACACTCAGGTAGCAGGTGAAGCACATACAATTTTACACTGACACAGCATGGCGGTGAACCCAGAGTGACCAAGTTACACTCAGGTAGCAGGTGAAGCACAGAAAATTTTACACTGATACAGCATGGCGGTGAACCCAGAGTGACCAAGTTACACTCAGGTAGCAGGTGAAGCACATAAAATTTTACACTGACACAGCATGGCGGTGAACCCAGAGTGACCAAGTTACACTCAGATAGCAGGTGAAGCACATAAAATTTTACACTGATACAGCATGGCGGTAACAACACCAATGCCTTGGTCAGACTGAGATTGCAGTCAAATGGCTGTAGGTGAGCCTCCCAAAAATTTGTTTTTGAGTGTCTGTAGTTGACCCTCTTAAAAAATTTATTGGAGAGAGGGCCTGTAGGTGGCCCTCCGTAAACATTGTTTGTAAAGAGCGCCAGTTGGCCCTTAGAAACATTGCCTGTTGGCTCAGCGTTTGTGTGCGAATAGGAGGAGGAGAGGATACATAAAGAATCTTCATGTTGAGCTTCTTTCCCCCGGTGGAGATTTGCATTCCAGTGAAATCCAGGCTTTATTCATTTCAATAATCGTCAGGCTGTCAGTGCTCTGACAACATGCTAGCGGTAGGGCAGGCCAGCACCTTCAAGGCGTACAGCGCCAGTTCGGGCAACGTGTCCAGCTTTGCAACCCACTAGTTGTATGGAGCAGAGTGATCACGCAGGACGTTGGTATGGTCAGCTAGGTACTCCCTCACCATTTTTCTGAACAGCTCCCCTCTACTGGGGGACGGGTGACATAGTCTTGCTGGGGTGCCATAAAACTGGCAAAGGCCTTGGGGAGTGTTCCCCTGCCAGTGCTTGACAAGCTTCCTGCTCACCTCCTCTCCCCCGCTAGTTGGCCAACAGAACTACGTAATCTGCCGCTAGCGGTGTCAGATGGGAAGGATAGTTTCAGCTTGTGCACCAGGGACTGTTGATATTAATTCACTCTCATACTCCTTTCCTCTAAAGGAATGAGAGTGGAAAAGTTCTGCTTGTACCTGGGGTCCAGGAGGGTGAACACCCAGTAATCGGTGTTGTCAAAAATGCTTCTAATGCGAGGGTCATGGGAAAGGCAGCCTAACATGAAGTCAGCCATGTGCGCAAGAGTCCCAACACGCAATAATCTCCTCAATAGGCTGACTCTCCATTTCCTCCTCCTCCTCCAACTCCTCCTCTTTAGCCCATACACGCTCAACAGATAAGAAGGAATGAGCATAGGTACCCTCTTCAGTCTCGCCAACAGTCTCCTTTTCTTCCTCCTCTTCCTCCTCCTCCTCGAATTCGCGCTGAGAAACAGACCTGAGGGTGGTCTGGCTATCAAGCAACGTATCTTCTTCCCCCATCTCCTGTGACAAGCACAAAGCCTCTAACTTCATGCTGAGCAGTGAGTTTTTTAGCAGACAAAGCAGCGGGATGGTGACGCTGATAATGGCGGCATCGCCGCTGACATCTGTGTTGACTCCTCAAAGTTGCTGAACACCTGACAGATATCAGACATCCATGTCCACTCCTCATTGTAGACTTGAAGAAGCTGACTAACCTGACTACCAGTTCTCGTGGAAGTTGTCATCTGGCAGTCTACAATCGCTCTGCGCTGCTTGTAAACCCTGGCTAACATGTGTAATGTGGAATTCCATCGCGTGGGCACGTCGCACAACAGTCGGTGAGCAGTCAGTTGTAAGCGCCGGTGCACTGCCCTGAGAGTGCCAGCATCTGTGGTTGACTTGCGGAAATGCGCCCAGATGCTTCGCACTTTGGTGAGCAAATCAGACAAATTGGGGTAGGTCTTGAGGAACAGCTGAACCACAAGATTGAACTCGTGGGCAAGGCAGGTTTTATATGCAGTGTTTATATGGGTTGTTGTTACTTTGGGAAATAGAATTGGTGTATAATGGCACATGTGTGAGCCTGCCGAGTTGCAGAGCCACCACCAGGTTATGCCCATTGTCACACACAACCATTCCTGGTTTGAGTTTCAGCGGCACCAGCCAAAGATCGGTCTGCGCCGTGATGCCCTATAACAGCTCTTGGGTGGTGTGCCTCTTGTCACTTAAGCTCAGCAGTTTCAGCACCGCCTGTTGGCGCTTACCCACGGCAGTGCTGCTGCGCCTAGAGCTCCCGACTGAAGGCGCCGTGCTCACAGATTGAATTTGAGCGTAGGAGGAGAAGGAGGTGTTGAAAAAAGAGGCATAATAAGTCTGAGAAACCGTGACCGAGGTAGGACCCGCAATCCTCGGTGTTGGCAGCACATGAGCGGCCCCAGGATCAGACTCGGTCTCAGCCTCCACCAAGTTAACCCAATGTGCCGTCAGGGAGATATAGTGTCCCTGCCCGCCAGCAATTGTCCACGTATCCATGGTTAGGTGGACCTTCTCAGTAACCGCGTTGGTCAGGGCACGGATGATGTTCTCTGACACGTGCTGGTGTAGGGCTGGGACGGCACTATCGGGAAAAATAGTGGCGGCTGGGGACCAAGTACCGAGGGACAGCCACCGCCATCATGTTGCGGAAAGCCTCAGTCTCTACCAGTCTATAGCGCAGCATCTCCAGGCTCAGCAGTTTGAAAATGTGGACATTTAGGGCTTGTGCATGTGAGTGGGTGGAATTTTATTTGCGTTTGCGCTCCAATGTCTGATGCAAAGACAGCTGAAGGCTGCGCTGGGATGCATTGGTGTAGAGTGAGGAGGATTGTGGAGGTGAAGAGGTGTTTGTAGGGCGGGAGGCGCTCGTGCCGGGGTCCTGGGCGGGGGGTTGACTCGCAAAGCCAGCATGTGACACAGGGGAAGGAGGAGTGGTGTGATCCGCAGGAGGTGAACGGCCTTGGTTCCATTGAGTTGTATGCCTTCGCATGCCGGTACTGGTTAGACTGGTAGTGGTGGCTCCCCTGCTGATCCTGGTGTGGCACAAGTTGCACACCACAGTCCGTCTGTCATCCTCACTTTCTTTAAAGAACCTCCAGACTTGCGAACATCTAGGCCTCGGCATGTGAGCTTCACTCCGTGAAACAGTTGCTGATCTACTTTCTCTGGCCATGCATCTCCCTCTGGCCACCACACTGCCTCTTCCAACCTGTTCTGGTGCTGCATTTGCCTCCCCCTTAGAAGCACTGTCTTGACTAGGCTTACCAACCCAGCTCGGGTCAGTCACCTCATCATCCACCAGCTCTTCCTCCGATTTCTCACTCTGCTCCCCCCTGGGACTTACTGCCCTGACAACAACGTCAATGTCTGACAACCGTGTCTCATCATCATCCGACACCTCTTGACGCACTACTTGCACTAAGACTACACTCTCATCACCCACAGACTGTGAAAGTTCTAAATTTTGGGCATCAGGACAGAGCAACTGCTCAGGTTGCTGTTGAGCAGTGGTTTGTGTCTCTGGGTTGGGTCCTGAAAAGAGTTCCTGTGAGTATGCCGGATCTGAATCCATATTTTCCATGGGGGGGCAGGCTGGGGGAAGGAGGTTGAGCTGGAGGAGACGGAGGTCTACTCCCTTGGCTAGCGTGGGTGGACTGCGTGGAAGACTGAGTGGTGGATAAATTACTGGAAGCGTTATCCGCTATCCACGTCATCACCTGTTCGCACTGTTGTGGTTTCAATAGTGGTGTACCACGTGACCCTGTAAGTTGCGAGATAAAGCTAGGGAGTGAAACTCTGCGGCGTTCCACTGCTCCCTCATCAGTAGGTACTATGTCACCCTGCCCAGGACCACGGCCTTTGCCCCCCTACATCACTTGGACGCCCACGTCCTCGTCCGCGACCCTTAGCCCTCGGGTTCAACATTTTGTGTAATCACTAAACTGTAGAATTAATATCTGAGGCCAAAAACATATTCTCTAGACTGCGGCTAGTGTACCACACACTACAGAATTTTTTTACTGGACTGTATTAAATGTATCTGAGAGA
The DNA here is from genome assembly GCA_900303285.1 of Rhinella marina. NCBI lineage: Eukaryota > Metazoa > Chordata > Amphibia > Anura > Bufonidae > Rhinella > Rhinella marina. The sequence continues at coordinate 23,658 of ONZH01016679.1, forward strand.
AACAACGTATTATCTAGTCTGCCGCTAGTGTACCGCACACCACACAATTTTTCACTGCACTATAGGATATATGAATGAGAGAAAAAATGTATATTTTGTAGACTCCGGCTAGTGTGCAGCACACAACAGAATTTTGCACTGCACTGTGTGATATATGAATGAGAGAAAAAATGTATATTTTCTAGACTCCGGCTAGTGTGCAGCACACAACAGAATTTTGCACTGCACTGTATAATATACTAGCTGAAGGACCCGGCTTCGCCCGGGTATATTTAATTTATATCTTTTACTGTTTGTGTGTGTGTGTCGTTAAAAGATATCGAGAGTGACCTCTACAGTGCCTGCCCCTTTAACAGTGACCTCTACAGCGGCCCGCCCCTTTAACAGTGACCTCTACAGCGGCCAGCCCCTTTAACAGTGACCTCTACAGCGACCCGCCCCTTTAGCAGAGACCTCTACAGCGGTCCGCCCCTTTAACAGTGACCTCTACAGCGGCCCACCCCTTTAACAGTGACCTCTACAGCGGCCCGCCCCTTTAACAGTGACCTCTACAGCTGTCCACCCCTTTAACAGTGACCTCTACCGCAGCTCGTCCCTTTAACAGTGACCTCTACAGCAGCCCAGCCCCTTTAACAGTGACCTCTACAGCGGCCGCCCCTTTAACAGTGACCTCTACAGCTGTCCGCCCCTTTAACAGTGACCTCTTCAGCAGCCCGCCCCTTTAACAGTGACCACAACAGCAGCCCGTCCCTTTAACAGTGATCTCTACAGCAGCCTGCCCCTTCAACAGTGACCTCTACAGCAGCCTGCCCCTTTAACAGTGACCTCTACAGCTGCCCACCCCTTTAACAGTGACCTCTACAGAAGCCCGCCCCTTTAACTGTGACCTCCACAGCAGCTAGAGTGGTCACTGTCTTCACTCCAGATAGCCAGACTTCACCAGCCATTCCCCAAACATGAAACAGCGCCCCCAGTTCCCATGAAGACACATCACTAAACATGAGGCCACGCCCCCTGGCTCCGTGAAGACATGGAGGAGAAGCTGTGTGAGCTACTGAAAGGGTGGACATCCCTGTGTCTGTCCAGGCACTGCGTCGGATGGAGAACAGGTAGCCAGAAAACTAGACTGTCCAGCCTAAAGCTGGACATCTGGCCACCCTAACATCAGCCTGCCGCTAGGGTGGCCAGAGGTCTTGTTTTAGGCTGGACGGTCTGGCTTTCAGACTCCCTGTCCTCTGTCATGAGCAGGGCCTGGATGGACACAGCAGCAGCACTCTCAGCAGCAGCACTGTGCAGTCTGAGCAATGAGCTACAGGGAGAAAGTCAGCCTCCCCCCACCCCTGCAGCTGACAGAAGGTGATTTTTACCAATATTTTTAATCCCGGTCAAATGCAGCATGGAAGGGCGTGGCCTGACTGAGTCAGGGGCGTGACTTAGTGGGATCTGGGGGTGGTGCTTTTAAGTCCTTCTTTTGACGGTGGCCGGAATTACAGGTCGATGCCATAGTAATTTAGGAGGAAGGTGGGTAGCAGTGGAAGAAAACATCTTTTATTACTACTGGACAGTAAATATGTAACATTTACATTATATGAGGTAATGATTGATGATGAGTTAGTCTAAAACATAAGTTATAGTTATACCATTGTCATCCACAGTGCTCTGCCTCTTTAATGCAGACCTAAAGCAGTGAACTGGCTAGGTTGTCATTGAAACCTGATGTGTGCCTGTGAGCTTCTATTGGCTGATAAGGGTCATGTGACCAGGCTACTATTGGCTAATGCATTTTTTGGGAATATCTCAGGAACGGTACGTCCTGGAGAGTTGAAAACTGTTCTAAAACCTTCCCGGACACCTGATGTACATGTGTGACAAATTTTGTGATTGTAGCTGCAGTGGTGCGGATTCCTTTAGCGGACATACACACACACACACACACACACACATACACTCAGCTTTATATATTAGATAACTGAGAGAAAAACGTAGTCTTTAGACGGCGGCTATTGTACCGCAAACCACTCAATTTTTCACTGCAATGTATGATATATAACTGAGAGAAAAAACATATATTTTCTACACTCCGGCTAGTGTGCAGCACACGACAGAATTTTTAACTGCACTGTATGATATATAACTGAGAGAAAAAACGTAGTATTTAGACGGCGGCAATTGGACCGCAAACCACTCAATTTTTCACTGCACTGTAGGATATATGACTGAGAGAAAAAAGGTATATTTTCTAGACTCCGGCTAGTGTGCAGCACATGAAAGAATTTTGCACTGCACTGTAGGATATATAACTGATAGAAAAAACGTATATTTTGTAGACTCCAGCTAGTGTCCAGCACACGACAGAATTTTTCACTGTACTGTGGGATATATCACTGAGAGAAAAAACGTATATTTTGTAAACTCCGGCTAGTGTGCAGCACACGACAGAATTTTGCACTGCACTGTAGTATGTATAACTGATAGAAAAAACGTATATTTTGTATACTCCTGCTAGTGTACTGCACACCACACAATTTTTCACTGCACTGTAGGATATATGACTGAGAGAAAAAAGGTATATTTTCTAGACTCCGGCTAGGGTACAGCACAAGAAAGAATTTTGCAATGCACTGTAGGATATATGACTGAGAGAAAAAACGTATATTTTGTAGACTCCGGCTACTGTAACGCATACCACACAATTTTTCACTGGACTGTAGTATATATAAAAGTGATAGAATAAAAGATTTTTTCTAGACTGCGGCTACTGTACCGCACACCACAGAATTGTTCACTGAACTGTAGCCCCCGCCATGCTGTGCCAGGCTAAATTTTTTTGGGGTTCAGCTGCTATGTTAGTCTAACCAAGCCACTCTGGGGTTCACCGCCAAGCTGTAAACTGCAATCTCAGTATTAACAAGTCATCCTGGGGTTCACCCCCATGCTGTTAACTGCAATCTCAGTGTGCTTGTTTGCCCGTCTGGGATGGGGAGAGCTGGGCACTGTGCTGGGAGAACTTTGTGTACGCTGTGGACTACTGGGTGGGTGCGGAGAGGGAGACGCTTATGCCTGCGTCATGGGGCGGGGGATAGGACAGCAGTGCCAGCATAAGCAGTGGTGTCACCCACAGGTGGTGATGGACCTTCGTTGCACCTAGTTGGGTGCTTTCCTAACATGTGATGGGCATGTGCCTTGCCCATCTTGGTCTGGGTCAGAACAATTGTCTTGAGGGTCACCACCAGGCTGTTGCCCAGAATTTGGCGTAATGGTACGATTAGGCAGCCTCAGAGGCACCCATGCTTGCTGCCCCTGCTGTTTCCTGTCCATTTCCGTGGTGTTTCCATCATTTTCTGAGGTTTCCAGGTTTTCATGCTACCTTCCCTTTGCAGAGCTTTGGTCCCCTGCAAAAAATGCTCGAGTCTCCCATTGACTTCAATGGGGTTCGTTATTCGAAACGAGCACCCGAGCATCCGGAAAAATTCGACTCGAATAATGAGCACCCGAGCATTTGAGTACTCGCTCATCTCTAGGCATAACGTGTTGGGCATAATATGGCATAAGCCACTGGAATTTTTAACATTACTAATGAATATGAAACGGTTTTACTTTTAATCTAAGTGCTGGACGACTTGGATTTTGCAATGTTGCAAGAGTGTGGCTCTTCCATCGAAGTTACCACCTCATGTCGGCTAGCTGGTTGTATCTACATTTTGTATACCAAAGACTGCAGTCATATTCTTGGGATCCTGCTCAATACTACAATCAGATATTATATAGCTCAGGAAAGGTAAATAGGTCTTTTTAAAAATGCACTTTTCAAACTATGCATACAATCTGCTCTCCCTTAAACACTGGAGAAAGGTGCCAACATGTCTCGGATGTGAAGTCAGATCACAAGATAAGGCCTAGATATTATCCAGATAGAACATTATATAGACATAGATGATATCACAAAGAGATCATGAGCAAATTTCTGGAAAACCACAAAAGTGTTACAGAGGCCAAAGGGCACGACAAGATACAGTACAGACCAAAAGTTTGGACACACCTTCTCATTCAAAGAGTTTTCTGTATTTTCATGACTATGAAAATTGTAGATTCACACTGAAGGCATCAAAACTATGATTTAACACATGTGGAAGTATATACTTAACAAAAAAGTGTGAAACAACTGTAAATATGTCTTTATAACATATTCTAGGTTCTTCAAAGTAGCCACCTTTTGCTTTGATTACTGCTTTACACACTCTTGGCATTCTCTTGATGAGCTTTAAGAGGTAGTCACCTGAAATGGTTTTCACTTCACAGGTGTGCCCTGTCAGGTTTAATAAGTGGGATTTCTTGCCTTATAAATGTGGTTGAAACCATGCGTTGTGTTGGGCAAAAGTCAGGTGGATACACAGCTGATAGTCCCACTGAATAGACTGTTAGAATGAAATGAAGGTCAGTCAGTCCAAAATATTGGGAAAACTTTGAAAGTGTCCCCAAGTGCAGTTGCAAAAACCATCAAGCGCTCCAAAGAAACTGGCTCACATGAGGACCGCCCCAGGAAAGGAAGACCAAGAGTCACCTCTGCTGCGGAGGATAAGTTCATCCGAGTCACCATCCTCAGAAATCGCAGGTTAACAGCAGCTCAGATTAGAGACCAGGTCAATGCCACACAGAGTTCTAGCAGCAGACACATCTCTACAACAACTGTTAAGAGGAGACTGTGTGCAGCAGGCCTTCATGGTAAAATAGCTGCTAGGAAACCACTGCTAAGGACAGGCAACAAGCAGAAGAGACTTGTTTGGGCTAAAGAACACAAGGAACGGACATTAGACCAGTGGAAATCTGCTTTGGTCTGATGAGTCCAAATTTGAGATCTTTGGTTCCAACCACCGTGTCTTTGTGCGACGCAGAAAAGGTGAACGGATGGACTCTACATGCTTGGTTCCCACAGTGAAGCATGGAGGAGGAGGTGTGATGGTGTGGGGGTGCTTTGCTGGTGACATTGTTGGGGATTTATTCAAAAATGAAGGCATACTGAACCAGCATGGCCTCCACAGCATCTTGCAGCGGCATGCTATACCATCCGGTTTGCGTTTAGTTGGACTATCATTTATTTATCAATAGGACAATGACCTCAAACACACCTCCAGGCTATGTAAGGGCTATTTGACCAAGGAGAGTGATGGGGTGTTACGCCAGATGACCTGGCCTCCACAGTCACCAGACCTGAACCCAATTGAGATGGTTTGGGGTGAGATGGACCGCAGAGTGAAGGCAAAAGGACCAACAAGTGCTAAGCATCTCTGGGAACTCCTTCAAGACTGTTGGAATACCATTTCAGGTGACTACCTCTTGAAGCTCATCAAAAGAATGCCAAGAGGATGCAAAGAAGTTATCAAAGCAAAAGGTGGCTACTTTGAAGAACCTAGAATATAAGACATATTTTCAGTTGTTTCACACTTTTTTGTATATAGTATATAATTCCACGTGTTAATTCATAGTTTTGATGCCTTCAGTGTGAATCTACAATTTTCATAGTCATGAAAATACAGAAAACTCTTTGAATGAGAAGGTGTGTCCAAACTTTTGGTCTGTACTGTATACACAGTTATGGTCTTGGGTGTTATCAGTCCTCAACTTATTACCCTCTTTTCAACGTACCAAATTTT
>ONZH01016680.1:0-14835 GCA_900303285.1 Rhinella marina
TGTACAGCACACTACATAATTGTTCACTGGACTGTAGTATAAATAACTGAGAGAAAAAATGTAGTCTTTAAATGGCGACTAATGTACCGTAAACCAGTCAATTTTTCACTGGACTGTAGTACATATAACTGAGAGAAAAAACATAGTCTTTAAATGGGGGCTATTGTACCGCAAACCACTCAATTTTTCACTGGACTTTAGTACATATAACTGAGAGAAAAAACGTAGTCTTTAAATGGCAGCTATTGTACCGCAAACCACTCAATTTTTCACTGGACTGTAGTACATATAACTGAGAGAAAAAACGTAGTCTTTAAATGGGGGCTATTGTACCGCAAACCACTCAATTTTTCACTGGACTTTAGTACATATAACTGAGAGAAAATACGTATTTTATAGACTGACGCTACTGTACAGCACACTACATAATTGTTCACTGTACTCTAGTATATATAACTGGGAGAAAAAAACGTAGTCTTTAAATGGCAGCTATTGTACCGCAAACCACTCAATTTTTCACTGGACTGTAGTACATATAACTGAGAGAAAAAACGTAGTCTTTAAATGGGGGCTATCGTACCGCAAACCACTCAATTTTTCACTGGACTTTAGTACATATAACTGAGAGAAAATACGTATTTTATAGACTGACGCTACTGTACAGCACACTACATAATTGTTCACTGTACTCTAGTATATATAACTGGGAGAAAAAACGTAGTCTTTAGACTGCGGCTAATTTAACGCAAACCACTCAATTTTTCACTGGACTGTAGTATATATAACTGAGAGAAAATACGTATTTTATAGACTGACACTCCTGTACAGCACACTACAGAATTGTTCACTGCACTGTAGTATATATAACTGAGAGAAAAAACATATTCCCTAGAATGACACTCCTGTACAGCACACTACATAATTGTTCACTGGACAGTAGTACATATAACTGAGAGAAAAAAACGCAGTCTTTAAATGGCGGCTATTGTACCGCAAACCACTCAATTTTTCACTTCACTGTAGTACATATAACTGAGAGAAAAAATGTAGTCTTTAAATGGCGGCTATTGTGCCGCAAACCACTCAATTTTTCACTGGACTGTAGTACATATAACTGAGAGAAAATACGTATTTTATAGACTGACGCTACTGTACAGCACACTACATAATTGTTCACTGGACTGTAGTATATATAACTGGGAGAAAAAACGTAGTCTTTAGACTGTGGCTAATTTAACGGAAACCACTCAATTTTTCACTGGACTGTAGTATATATAACTGAGAGAAAAAACGTAGTCTCTAAATGGCGGCTATTGTACCGCAAACCACTCAATTTTTCACTGGACTGTAGTATATATAACTGAGAGAAAAAACATAGTCTTTAAATGGCGGCTATTGTACCACAAACCACTCAATTTTTCACTGGACTGTAGTATATATAAATGAGAGAAAATACGTATTTTATAGACTGACGCTACTGTACAGCACTCTTCAGAATTGTTCACTGCACTGTAGTATATACAGTATAACTGAGAGAAAAAAACGTATTCCCTAGACTGACGCTACTGTACAGCACACTACCTAATTGTTCACTGGACTGTAGTATATATAACTGAGAGAAAAAACGTATTTTCTAGACTGACACTACTGTACAACACACTACAGACTTGTTCACTGCACTGTAGTATATATAACTGAGAGAAAAAACATATTCCCTGGACTGCACTACAGATCCCAACAAGCCAAGGTACAGCAGTAGCAGCAGCAGCAGCAAAAATGAATATTGAGAGGACAATTTCTTTGGGGTCTGTGTGGACCACGTGCTGTCCCTTCTGCCACCAGTCGCTGTGCACAGTGTGCAGCCAAGATGGCGGTAGCTGCACTACAAGTCCCAGCCAGCAGCCAGGAGGAGACCAAAAAAAGGTTCTTGTAGCCCTTAGAAGGGCTGTTGGGTTCTTTGAGGATGATTCCTGCCTAACCAACATCTAAATTGAGGCCCTAGCACTCTCCCTGACAGACAGCAGCTCTATCCCTAATCTCATGCAGGCGGCATCTGACGCGAGCAGCGCGGGACCAGATTCTTATATTCCCAGGTCATCTGATCTGGCCAGCCAATCCCTGCTATCGACTTGTATGGGTCCCACGTGATGCTAGGAGGTACCAAAGACTCTCCTGCATGTTGATTGGCTGAGAAAAGGCGCCTAACATGCAGGAAGAGGAAGATGCCATTTCCTCAAGGATCGCGATATGCTCGTCCGAGTATCGAGCATGTACGAATACCCTAATGCTCGAATGAGCACCAAGCTCGGACGAGTGTGTTCGCTCATCTCTAATAGCTAGTCCTTTCTGGTAGTGAAACAGTTACTGTAACAGGCAGGTCTCATACAGTATATGGACATGCGCATCAGTTGATTCCTGTCAATCATCTGTTCTTCATTTCTCCATCGCCAGAAGTCAGAGCCAGTGCTTCATAGTACCTGCAACATCGTAGCGGACAGCATTTGTCACTGGAGGATTTTTCCCATAGACTACATTGGGAGCAATGTTGTAGTGAAAAGCACTTTTCACTACAAAGTTGATGTTGTCTAATTTTGTGAATGACATCTGGCAACAAGGGTATACAGAACAGCTGATACGAGGGGGTGTCCGACTCCTGACAGTCAGCTAGGGATGGTCTATACTCAGGATAGGCCATCAATTAAAAAGGCCGGACAATGTATTTAAATGCACAAGGAATGTTTTAGGCCAGATTCCTTTTGGGGAAAGCTGATTAGCAATAGAGTAGTTTGAAATTGGATTAATCAAGGTGCTTAGAATTTTCATAGATGGTTGTAGTCACATAAGTGCTGCATATTTTGTGCTGTGGATTTCCTATCTTACCATATATGCCAAGATACATTTTTGAATTGATTTTTTGTGGCTTGCAAGCCATTGAAGTGTACTGGATTCATTGTCATATTCCTGACAACCCATTTGAGGTGATATATGCATTATCGTAAGGTGTATTTTCCTGATAGGATTAGGCATTAAATGCTGGTCACTGGCCAAGTAGCAATAGATGTTGTAAGCAACATTACCACAGTAGACTCGGGAAATGAAATAACTAATTGATTTTTATCAGAACATTCCTCCTTAAAGAAAAAAAAAAAAGGACAGGCTGCACAGATAGGTTAGGAAATCCAGGTCAGTAACAGGAGAGTCAGATCAGAAGAGGTAGGATCAGATAGTTAGCAGAATCAAGAAGGTAGATCTGGGTCAAGAGTTGAGGAACACTGGAACGTATGAATGGAGACCTTAGCAGGACACAAGGACTTATGACGCTCAGGCAACTGGGAAGAGGGTTGGACCACTTAATATAGGTGCAGGAAGCCTGTGATTGGTCAGAATAGATCACATGTGCTGGCCCTTTAAATTACAGGAAGTGACACATGCCAGCCTTTTAACATGCTCATTACAGGAAACAGGTTGAGAGACATAACTAATATGTACAATGTAAAGGTGAAACCTGCAAATGAGATCGTATCGTTGAGCCCCTGAGGTTTAACCGTCTGTATTCGGAATATCCATTGTGCCTCTTTTTTGAGGAGGGATACATCTATATCCCCACCCTGTACAGGGTGCTTCACTTGTTCTATGGCTTGGAACCTAATGGCATCCTCCTTCCCATCATGATGCTCACACACATGTCGAGCAACTGATGTATCGGCTTCCTTTCTAATATCAGACAGGTGTTCCCCAATTCTTCTCCGGAACTCCCATTTAGTTTTGTCGATATATTGAATGCCACAGCAGCACGTCATGAGGTAGACCACGCCCACACTCTTACAGTTGATAAAGGATCTTATCCCATATGTCACATCTGTGGATGTACTATGAAAGTATTTACCTCTACTAATCCATTTACCGAAAGAACAGGATCCGCATGGAAAGACTCCCACCAAATTACTTTTCAACCATGTCTTCTCTGGTTTGGGCGCCTCATATAGACTATGGACAAGGTGGTCCCTTAGGTTCCGATTATGCCGATATGTGATGAGCGGATAATCCGCAATAAGGGGTCCTATGTCTGTATCACTTTGAGAATCCCCCAAATTTAGAGAGGATCTTCTTGATTTCCTTATGTGATCCATCAAAATTGCCCACAATTCTGCAGACATCCTCACTGTTCGTTCTGTTCTTAGGGCATAGTAATTGTTCTCTCTTACAACTCACAGCATGTTGGTATGCTGTCTTTATGATCTTTTGTGGGTAGCCACGATCTTGAAAGCGTTCTCTAAGAGCCCCTAGCTGCCACCCTGAGATCTGCAAACTCAGAGCAATTCCTGTGTGCCCGAAGATATTGCCCTTTTGGGATACCTCTCTTAAGGGCATTCGGATGACCACTGTCCCATCTAAGAATGTTTTTAGTTGCAGTTGGCTTCCTATATAGATTGGTTGTAATCTTGCCCGATGTATCTTTCAGAATGGTGAGAACTAAGAACGTAATCTGCTTGGCATCTATTTCCAATGTGAAATAGAGCCCAAGTTCATTTTTATTCATTCCAGCACGAATCGATGGAAATAAGTAACACCACAGATAACTCAGATCACTCTCTGAGTAGAGATAATGTAGTAGATGTCCCCTGCAGTCCTATGTAAAACCACAGATAACACTAGTGCTGATAATGTAGTAGTGTTACCTGCAGTCCTATGTAAAACCTCAGATAACACTAGTGTAGATCATGTGGTGGTTTTACCTGCATCCTTAGTGTGCCTCCCGGTGCCTCTCCCATGGACTCCATGCTGGCGGCGCTGTCTCCTCTTCCGTCTTCTTCTTCTTGCCCACACAGAACGTCCTGATGCAGCTGTGTCAAGACATAGAAACACTGTGGGCATTGTGATGGTAGCAAACACAGGGACAGGGACACAGGGGAACACACACACACAAGGGGACATGGACACATAGGGGCAGGGACACACACAGGGACAGACGCACGCAGGGGGACAGACACACAGGGGGACAGACACACAAAGGGGGACAGACACACAGGGGGACAGACACACAAGAGGACAGACACACAGGGGGACAGACACACACAGGGGGACAGACACACACACAGAGAGACAGACACACACAAAGGGGGACAGACACACACAAAGGGGGACAGACACACACAAAGGGGGACAGACACACACACAGGGGGACAGACGCACACACAGGGGGACAGACGCACACAGGAGGACAGACACACACACAGGGGGACAGACACACACACAGGGGGACAGATGCACAGGGGGACAGACACACACAGGCAGATAGACGCACACAGGGGGACAGACGCACACACGGGGACAGACGCACACAGGGGGACAGACGCACAGGAGGACAGACGCACAGGAGGACAGACGCATGGGGGACAGACGCACAGGGGGACAGACACACACAGGGGGACAGACAGACACACAGGGACAGACAGACATACAGGGACAGGGACACACAGCTCAGCCTCACCAAACTCCAGCATGGCTCCTCTCCATACAGCAATACAGCTCTCTGCTCCTCAGGCTCCTCCCCCATTAGTCACATGGTCGGATGACTCAGAAAGGTCCTTTAGCCCACAACCACATCTAATCCTGGACTGCAGCAGTGAGCGAACCCCACTAAAGGGAGGGGGGTGCATGAGGGGGGTTGCTGGACATAGAAAGGGAACACAAGTGGGCAAGCTGCAGGCTACCTCAATGCTCCAAGTTCGTTGTGAATAACCTGGCTGCTTGTTGTGCAGAGAATTTAGGGGGCGGGGCCTTCCTTGATCTACGGGCCCATAGCAGCTGCGTGGTCTGCCTATATTGGCAGTACGCCACTGGTTATAGACGTGACATCTCTCTCTATAATCTGTGAGCTAGTCTATGTTTCATTGTGAACGTTTTGTCATAATGGTTTCCTGACTTTAAATAATTTGTTGGAATTGTACTTTGCGTACCAATGGAGGTACCAATATAGATACTAAGCTATAATAAGATGTACCAATTGTTTATGTAAGCATGTGTGATAGCCCGGCAAGATGTCCCGAGCTATATTTTGATGCTGTGGACCATTTACCTGACACATAGCCACTTTTGGATTCCTCTGTTGACTGTATTTCTCCCTAGCATCGCTATTATGCATTTACAGCTGATGTCTGGCGGTGGGTTGGAGAATGTGACACACCCCCGCCGTGATTGCCTATCAGCTGGGACCGCGCCTGCGGGTGGCGGGGTCTAGTTCTTAGAGCCTCGGCGTGTGAGCGGCCGATTACGGCCATCACAGCGCCGGTTTTGCCACCACGCTGCCACGCAACTATGTGGCTCTAGCATTTACCTGCTCCTTTTGTATGTTGTATGTCCTGTTCCTGATGAAGTGCGGCGCTACTGGCCGAAGGGAAACGGGTCGAACGGGGGATAGCTGAGCGGGGTTAGCAATCTATTAGGGCATGAGATTGAATAGCAACTAGGTCTTAGGCACAGAACTAATGTGCCTCTGATTGTAAGACGCATGCCCTAATAGTCCTATTGAATTATTTACCAGTGGGATACATCGCTCTCTTATACCCGTGAGAGCGACTCTTTTGTGTGGTGTATTACATGCAGTTGATAGCCTAATCACTGCATGTGTAGCCACAAGACTAGCCATGAATCAAGGCTGTTCCCAGCTAGCTAGCACACACTAACTGCTAGTGGGAATAAGCGAGCCTTGTGCTGACAAGCAGTAGGCAGTCTAGAGCATATGGTCTGACTTAAGGGTACATTCACATGACCGTATATATTTTGCAGTCCGCAAAACACAGAGACACAAAATACAGATGACATCTGTCTGACGACTGTTTTGCATCCGGTTTTTCATGGACCTGTTCAATTCAGCAGGTCAGAGAACAGCATTTTGTGGCCAAGTATAAGACATGTCCTGTCTTTTGCAGAATGGACATAAGGACGTAGAAAGCACACAGATGTCTTCTGTGTGATTTCCGCATACGTATGTCCATTCTGTAAAACATAGAGCATGTTCTATTATAGGCCACAAATATGAACCATGGACCCATTAATGTCAGTGGGTCCACAAAAAATGGATAAAACATGGATGTCACAAGGATGTCATCTGTATTTTGAAGATCACGTTTTTTGGACTGCAAAATACATACGTTTGAGTGAATACCCCCTTGTACAGATATGCTTGGGTTTATGTCCCTGTATTAGTTTCCCTAATGATTATACATGAGACTAATGAGTAATAAAATAAGATATAAAGGGGATTATTTCTTAAACAAAAATACGCCTATATTAGGCATATTTCTGGTGCAGATTGCGGCACAAAGTTTGCGCTGCAATCTGCAACTTTTCCCTGCTCACGCCAGGTCTAAAAAAGTGGGTGTGGTGTGGGTGGGGAAGGAATTTACCATTTTCTGCGCTTGTTTTAGATTTATTTATTTTAATTATTTCCCTTGGGTAGAGAGTAGTGTTGATGCTCGAGTACCCTCCCCGCACACTAATTAGCCAATTAGCGTGCGGGAAGGTGCTGGCATTCACTGTAATGCCAGTAGCCATCTTAGCTACTGTCATTACACTGATTGGCTAGCCGGGAACGCGTCATAGGGTGCTATAAAGCACCCAGTGACATGTGACCCGGCCAGTGTTAGACAGGGAGAGCTGCAGCAAGGAGAGACAGAGAGTGTAGGGAGAGAAGCACGCTAGGCAGGGATAGAAAACGCTCAGAAAAGACCCAAAAGCCCTTTTAAGGGCTATTATATCTGGCACAAACCTTTATTTACTTATATTTGAGGACTTTAAATGTGGTGAAAATAGCACTAGGTGGCCTGCCATTAATGCCACATGTGCTGCTGCTGCTGCATGCTGTAGTATACTCTCTGTATACTATATACCTGACATACTTTGCTATAATTTCTGCTGTTAAGCCCGCAGTACTTCTTTTCGGTCTTGCTGTATAACATTTGCGTATTGATAGAATTTTTATAGGCAGGGTTAGTATCATTGTTCAAAAGTCTATTGTGAAATACGTCTTTTTTTTTTTTTTGGGTGGCAAAAGTGTGCCCTGTCAGTAACGTTAGGTGCACAGCGTATTACAACCGTTCAAAAGTCTATGTAGCTGAAATTCGGTACACATGGCTGGTACACATGGCTGACTTCATGCTAGGCTACCTTTCCTGTGACCCGCGCGTTATACGCAAATAAGGCAACACGGATTACTGGTTGTTCACCCTTCTCGACCCCCGCTACAAAGGTGGAGAGGACAAGTAAAATTGGTGCAATACCAGAAAGCCCTTGTTGAAAAATTGCTCCACGAATTTCCATCTGACAACGCTGGTGGCAGAGTACATAGTTACTTGGCCACCCGAGGAGGGGAGACGAGGGGAACACACAGAAGTTCCAACAAAGACAAGGCGACACTCTCCAAGGCCTGGGAAAGTTTTATGACACCCCGCCAGCACCCTCACCCTGAAGAGCGGCCTAGTGTGACAAGGAGGGAAAAGTTTTGGAAGATGGTAAAGGAGTGCGTAGCTGACCGTGTCAACGTCCTCAGCGATCCCTCTGTGCCGTATAATTACTGGGTGTCTAAGCTGGACACGTGGCACGAACTGGCGCTCTACACCTTGGAGGTGCTGGCCTGCTGCCAGCGTTTTGTCTGAGCGGGTATTTAGTGCCGCTAGGGGCATAATTACTGATAAGCGCATCCGCCTGTCAACTGAAAATGCTGACAGGTTGACGCTTATCAAAATGAACAAGGCCTCGATTGCCCCTGACTTCTGTACTCCACCAGAGGAAAGTGGCTTAACATGAAGGAACCTTAAATCTGGCTTTTAGGGTGTATTGAATGCACTGTATTATCATGTACCCCTTCCTCTTCTCGTACTCTTCTCCATCATATGAAACAGCTTATTAGGCTGCCTTCGAAGTCCACCAGCTGGGCCTGCACCCGAATTTTTTAGCCGATCAGCTCACCAGCTGGGCCTGCAACATCATTTTTTGGCCTGTCAGCTCACCAGCAGGCACTCAACCATAATGTTTTACACGCTTAGCTCACCAGCTGGACCTGCACCCAAATTTTGTAGCCGGTCAACTCACCAGCTGGGCCTGCAACATAATTTTTTGGCCTGTCAGCTCACCAGCAGGCACTCAACCATAATGTTTTACACGCTCAGCTCTGCTACATGTCACTTCTAATGTTTCAGACGTTCAGCTAAGCGGCATGTCTCCCTTAAATTTTTAGGACGTTCAGCTCGGTATTAGCGTGTCCCACTTAAATATTTTTAACGGTCTGCTCTTCTGCAGAATGTCACATCAAGAATATAATTTTTTCGACGGTCAGCTTGGTATTACCGTGTCCCACTTAAATATTTTTAACGGTTTGCTCTTCAGCAGAATGTCACATCATGAATATAATTTTTTTGGATGGCCAGCTCGGCATTAGCGTGTCACACTTAAATATTTTTAATGGTCTGCTCCTTAGCAGAATGTCACATCAAGAATATCATTATTTCGACGGTCAGGTTGGCATCAGTGTGTCACACTTACATTTTTTGGACGGTCAGCTTGGCATCAGCGTGTCACCCTTAAATTTGGGACAGTTTGATAAAGTGCGGTGGCAGCAGCATGTGTCCCTTAAATTTTTTGGACGGTCAGCTCAGCAACAGCGTGTCAACCTTAAATTTGGGACAGTTTGATAAAGTGCGGTGGCAGCAGCATGGAGTCCTATTCCATTATTCAGAGCTCAAGTATTGAGGCGACCCGGCTTGGTTTGAACACTCAAATTTTTTAAGTAAACGATTCTGGCCCCCAGGACACTCAACAAACAGCATCGGGGAGGCGCCGAGAGGCAGGGGTTCCGACAGGTGGTAGCTCACCTCCCTGCAGACAGCCAACTCGATCCCAAGATCAAACTTCGAGCTTTTTAAGTACAGCAACTTATATATACACTATTGGACCTGGAATTACCGCGGCTGCTGGCACCAGACTTGCCCTCCAATAGATCCTTGTTAAAGGATTTTACATGTACTCATTCCAATTACAGGGCCTCGAAAGAGTACTGTATTGTTATTTCTCGTCACTACCTCCCCGAGTCGGGAGTGGGTAATTTAAGCGCCTGCTGCCTTCATTGGATGTGGTAGCCGTTTCTCTGGCTCACTCTCCTGGGGCCCTTGAAGAAGGCAACCCTCTGGCGATGGAGCGGAGAGCGAGAGTGGAACGGCCGACGCGGCACACGTGGCACACGCCACTGGGGGGGGGGGGCCCGGCTTCCCGAGGCGGATAGCGAAAAAAGAAACAGTTGTCAGTGACTCTTAGCGGTTCGGTGGCAGCAGCATGTGCCCCTTAAATTTTTTGGCGGTCAACTCGGCAGCCGCATGTGTCCCTTAAATTTTTTTTTCGGTCAGCTCGGCAGCAGAGTGTCACTCTTAAATTATTTGGACGGTCTGCGCAGCAGGAGCAGCATGTCACCCCTGTTGTTTTTGAGTGTCAGCAGCAGGCCATCGATGATAATTTTTCACGGGTGTGTCTGATGCCCTACTTTATGTGTAATAAAGGGTGTACTGGAGTGCCTGATCCTTATAATTTTTGGCAGCCCTTTCCCTTATTGCATAGGCTTTATGAGTGTCGGAGTCCCACAATTATACCACAATGTGAATGAGGCCCTCCTTTATATGATATACCTGTTGTATGGGAGTGCCTCATCCGTGTAATTTTTGGCAGGACTTGAATAACTTCAGTTTTTTTTGCAGACTCGTTGAAATGAATGGTTCCACATATTGTCAGCAAAAAAAATGGAACGGAGATAAATATGTTCATGTGCATGAGCATTAAGTGTCCAGAATATTAACCATTCCCTCCTCCTTCACTTAAACATTTATCTGGCTGTAATACAACTGGCAGTAGTAGGATTCCTCCCTCACTGTTTTGTCTGCAATAGGGAACCAGATGTACTAAGTCGTACATACTTAGTGAAGGTCTGCCTCCATTATCCATCTGCCCAACAATAATGGAATTGATGGAATCTATGTTGTCTGAAAGATTACTACAAGACTGGAATATGCAGCAGACTTACAGACTGGAAAACACTCTTGACATGTTTATCTCATGTTCAAATCTAGGTTTGGTATTCTTGTAATATTGTATGATCTGGATGGTAAAATAAATGACTGGTTATGCCCTGAATATAACTAATGCATATTATGTGTTGCCAGAATAGGTTACATAGCTTTGCATTGCCTCATTTGAATTGTATTTTAACTTACTGTTGCATAACTGATGCTTTATCAATGTATATCTTTAAAAGTTGAAGAGAGAAAATCACTCCCACATCTTTAATAAACCAGCATGTGCTTCATTTTAGGATGTTCATGCTCAAAATCACCTGATGAAAGGGATTTTAAGAATCACACATAAAAGAATGTTGGCCTTTCGCCATTTTGCTTAAAGCATAAAGATTTCCTTTGATTGCTTACATTAGTAGTGTTTTAGAAAGTGGCTGACACTTTTTTTACACATTGCAAATAACTATCGCTACACTACATGCTGTGTTACTGTAAAAGTATGAATTTTGCCATTTTTTTAATTAATATTTTTAATCTTTTTGTGTCTTTCTTTTTATTTTACTCATTGTGCCCCACTTAAAGACATACATTGCAATTAGGGGACCATTACACCATTCAATTTTTTTTACTGTTGATTTCTGCTGTTATAATTTCTAGCTTCACTAGCCCCAGTTACAGGGGGAATACAGTGCCCAAAGTTTTTATCAAGTCTGTTGAGCCTCACTTCATGACTGATCTGGGTTTATGATTTACAGAAATGTTATAGGTACACAAGGTATATGTCAGAAACAAAAATACTACTAATCACTGCCAAAGTCTAATGTTAAAAATTAAACAAAAAATCTTTATTAAGAATTGATAAGGTAAAAAGGCAAAGTCAGGCAAAAAAGCCAGCAGTGAAAGACTCCTCTAGTCAAAATTGTAGCTAACCAGAACTTGATGTGAACAAAAAATTAACACATCTGGGCAGTTAGAGTGCTAGAGGAGACCTGAAAGGGGTCACAGTAAAGTGCCTTGCAAAAGTATTCGGCCCCCAGGAACTTTTCAACCTTTTGTCACATTTCAGGCTTCAAACCAAAAGATATAACATTTAAAATTTTTGGTGAAGAATCAACAAGTGGGTCACAATTGTGAAGTGGAACGAAATTTATTGGATCATTTAAACTTTTTTTGTAATAATAAAACTGAAAAGTTGGGCGTGCAAAATTATTCGGCTCCCTTGCATTAACCCTTAGGATACGAGCGCCGTACATGTACGGCGCTGGGGCGATGCGGACACATGGCGCCCGCCGGCAAGTCTCTGCTGTTAGAAACGACATCTAGTAGCGCAAAAACCCGGGTGGTGTACATACGCCCCATGTGGTCAAATGGGGTGTCTGTACACGATCTGAAAGCTGTAAACCTCGCTGATGAGGTTTACAGCTTTCAAAGTGCAATTCTTATTCTGGCCACTAGATGGCAGGCCAGGATAAGAAATGAGCAAATTCGGTTTTTAATTCAATATTAAAAACCCCTGATTGCTCATAAAGAAAAACTAAAAAAACACAATCTATTTGCTCATATTTGAGCTTTAAAATAATCACAAAAAATAAAAAATTGTTAAAAAATATATAAAAATTAAAAAATATATAAAAGTTTAAATCACCCCCCTTTCCGTATAATTTAAAAATAAATACCTAAATAACAATAAATATAGACATCATGGGTATCACCGTGACCGAAAACGCCCGTACTTTTAAAATATAAAAAAAAATTCCAATATGGCGAATTGTGTGGTGGAAAAAAGCGTCAAAATGGTGATTCGCTGTTTTTTGTCGCTTTTTTTTTCTAAAAAAAGTTAAATAAAAAGTGATCAAAAAGTCATACATACCCCAGAATGGTATCAATGAAAAGTTCAGATCACCCTGCAATAAATGAGCCCCCATACAGCTCCGTACAGATAAATACCAAAAAGTTATAGGGGTCAAGATATGACAAAAAAAAATGTCTAACTTTATCATTATTTTATCACTAACAAAACGCAGAAAAAAACTGTACATATTAGGTATCGCCTGATTCGTAATGACCAGTAGAATGAAAGCAACTGGTCAATTTTAATGAACATAAGATGCTGTAAATAAAAAACCCATAGAACTGTAGCGGAATAGCGTTTTTTTTTGCAATTTCACCCGATTTGGATTTTTTTTTCCCGCTTCCCACTACACCATATGCAATACTAAATGGTGGCGTTGGAAAGTACAACTTGTCCCGCAAAAAACAAGCTCTCATACAGATATGTGAACAGAAAAATAAAACAGTTATGGCTGTTTGAAGGAAGCGCAAAACGAAAATGCATAACCGAAAAAACCTCCGTTACTGAAAGGGTTAATACTTTGTTGCGCCACCTTTTGCTGCGATTACAGCTGCAAGTCGCTTGGGGTATGTCTCTATCAGTTTTGCACATCTAGAGACTGAAATTCTTGCCCATTCTTTCTTGCAAAACAGCTCGAACTCTTTGAGGTTGGATGGAGAGCGTTTGTGAACAGAAATTTTCAGCTCTTTCCACATATTCTCAATTGGATTCAGGTCTGGACTTTCACTTGGCCATTCTAAGACCTGGATATGTTTATTTCTGAACCATTCCATTGCAGTTTTTGCTTTAGGTTTGGGATCATTGTCTTGTTGGAAGATAAATCTCCGTCCTAGTCTCAGGTCTTTTGCAGACTCCAACAGGTTTTCATCCAGAATGGTCCTATATTTGGCTCCATCCATCTTCCCATCAATTTTAACCATCTTCCCTGTCCCTGCTGATGAAAATCAGGCCCAAACCATGATGCTGCCACCACCATGTTTGACAGTGGGGATGGTGTGTTCAGGGTGATGAGCTGTGTTGCTTTTATGCCAAACATATCATTTTGCATTGTTTCCATAAAGTTCGATTTTGGTTTAATCTGACCAGAGCACCTTCTTCCACATGTTTGGTGTGTCTCCCAGGTGGCTTGTGGCAAACTGTAAACCAGACTTTTTATGGATATCTTTGAGAAATTCTTGCCACTCTTCCATAATGAAAAATTCACAGAAAATGGTGCACTACAACGGTGAATGTAATTGACAATATATGGCTAACCCTCACACTGATGTTAAAATGAGACTTTCGCCAATATATTCTAACATCAAGAACGTACCGGAGCCCGAGCACTGCGTCAAGGTATCTCAAGTGGCACGGGACCTAACGCTCACCCTACTATGGTATAGGTAATTGCAGATAGGGGCATGAAGTCCGACACACAGCAACCAGCTCCCAGTTACCTCCAGCGTGAAATCACACATACGATGGGAGGGGGATGGAGGCTGGAAGTCCCTCTTAACCCTGACGTCATGTGACCCAGGCTGCAAAGGTGCACCTGAATGTTGCCCATTAGTCAAATCAAGGCACATTCAACCTGGAGTTGCCACACCTCCAGGTATAAATGTCCAAACACAGTCACAGAAAAAAGTGGTCTAAAATGGCAGAAAATGCTCAAAAACCCCAAATGCTGTTGCGCATTTATGACCGGGGAGCAAATCCTGCACATGTGGTCTGCTGCTGAACGTAATCCCCAGCAAAAATGCATACAATGGAGGATGCCTGCAGCGGACCACATGTACCAAAACAACATCCTACACAGGATAAACAAGTGTGCGGATGTGACAAACTACATAACAAAAATTCCCAGAAAATGGTGCATTACAACGGTGAATGTAATTGACAATATAGGGCTAACCCTCACACTGATGTTAAAATGAGACTTTCACCAAT